>CAJGYO010000001.1:86954413-86956913 GCA_904845875.1 Miscanthus lutarioriparius | reverse complement strand
CCGCCGCCGCCTTCCTTTGCGATCCCAGGTTTCAGAACCCGCCGACTCGCACGCATGTCGACTCCTTGGTCCGTGTTTCAAGACGGGTCGGATGGGGAGCTCGCAGCGCTGCAGCAAAGCAGCAGCGCCGGGGGCGCTTTTTTTGGCGCGCGCTGGAGACCGCCGCGTGCCGACGACGACGGCTGCCGGAGGGCGCTTAGGGCCCCGGGCTTAGGCGCGGGCGCGCCGACAACGGTCCACGCCCGAGCCGATCGGGCGGACCAGCAGGTTGCTCAAGATACGACCGGGCGCATCGCCAGCCCCCATCCGCTTCCCCTCCCGCAATTTCAAGCACTTTGACTCTCTTTTCAAAGTCCTTTTCATCTTTCCTCGCGGTATTTGTTCGCCATCGGTCTCTCGCTCAGATTTAGCCTTTGACGGAGTTTATCGCCGATTTGGGCTGCATTCCCAAACAACCCGACTCGCTGATGGCGCGCTGTGGTGCGGCAGGTCCGGGCCGGACGGGGCTCTCACCTCCCAGCGCCCCTTTCCAGGAACTTGGGCCCGGGTCCGTCGCTGAGGACGCTCTCCAGATTACAATTCGGGTGACGAGGCCACCCGATTCTCAAGCTGGGCTGGTCCCTGTTCTCGCTCGCCGCTACATTAGGGGAATCCTTGTAAGTTTTTCTCCTCCGCTTATTTATATGCTTAAACTCAGCGGGTAGTCCCGATCGACCTGGGTCGCGGGTCCCGAAGCGGGCGCGCGCGCTGCGGTGCTCCATGGGTCCTTAGGGCCGGCGCGCGCGCCGCCGATCGCCGGGCACTCGCACCGAGAACAACTGAGTGTCGCCCACCACCACGTGCAGGCTCGACACGATTCGCCGGCAGCCCCAACTTCGGCCCACCACGCCCTGCGGCGCGGGGGGCCAAACACCACATCCCTCCCCCTCTTGGGTGGGTTGGGAGTGTCTTTTGGCGTGACGCCCAGTAGACGACGCGTTCTCGCCGTAAGGCCTCGGGCGCAACTTGCGTTCAAAAACTCGATGGTTCGCGGGATTCGCAATTCACACCAGGTATCGATTTTGCTACGTTCTTCATCGGCGCGAGAGCCGAGATATCCGCTGCCGAGAGTCATGTGGATTAAGATATCATCATCGCGCGGGGAGCGGAAGGCAGGCCGACCGCTCCGCCGAGCAAGGCAATATAAGTGTTCCTTGACGCCTAAGGCGCCGTGGGTTCTGTTGTGGCCCCTCCGCCCCGGGACGGAGCTCGGGGACCTAATGCCGAGCCGAAGCTCGGCGGCACGAGGGACTCGCTCATGGGTCTGTTTTGTTTAAGGGTCACGATAATGATCCTTCCGCAGTTCACCCACGGAAACCTTGTTACGACTTCTCCTTCCTCTAAATGATAAGGTTCAATGGACTTCTCGCGACGTCGGGGGCGGCGAACCGCCTCCGTCGCCGCGATCCGAACACTTCACCGGACCATTCAATCGGTAGGAGCGACGGGCGGTGTGTACAAAGGGCAGGGACGTAGTCAACGCGAGCTGATGACTCGCGCTTACTAGGCATTCCTCGTTGAAGACCAACAATTGCAATGATCTATCCCCATCACGATGAAATTTCCCAAGATTACCCGGGCCTGTCGGCCAAGGCTATATACTCGTTGAATACATCAGCAGAATGTAAGGTATGCCCAGAACATCTAAGGGCATCAGACCTGTTATTGCCTCAAACTTCCGTGGGGCCTAAACGGCCATAGTCCCTCTAAGAAGCTAGCTCATGAGGGATGGCTCGCATAGCTAGTTAGTTAGCAGGTCGAGGTCTCGCTCGTTAACGGAATTAACTGCATAAATCGCTTCCACCAACTAAGAACGGCCATGCACCACCACCCATAGAATCAAGAAAGAGCTCTCACCTGTCAATCCTTGCTATGTCCGGACCTCGTAAGTTTCCCTGTTGAGTCAGTCAATTAAGCCGCGCAGGCTCCACGCCTGGTGGTGCCCTTCCACAATTCCTTTAAGTTTCAATTTTCATACCATACTCCCCGAACCCAAAGACTTTGATTTTCATAAGGTGCCGGCGGAGTCCTATAAGCAACATCCGCCGATCCCTCGGTCGGCATCGCTTATGGTTGAGACTAGGACGGTATCCGATCGCCTTCGAGCCCCCAACTTTCGTTCTTGATTAATGAAAACATCCTTGGCAAATGCTTTTCGCAGTTGTTCGCCTTTCATAAATCCAAGAATTTCACCTCCGACTATGAAATACTTAATGCCCCCGATCGTCCCTATTAATCATTACTCCGATCCCAAGGCCAACACAATAGGACCGAATCCTATGATGTTATCCCATGCTAATGTATCCAGAGCGATGGCTTGCTTTGAGCACTCTAATTTCTTCAAAGTAACAAATACGGAGGCACGACCCGCCAATTAAGGCCAGGAGCGATCGCCGCAGTAAGGGTCGAGTAGGGTCGGTTCTCGCAGTGAAGCGGATCGCCGACCCGCCCAAGGTCCAAC
>CAJGYO010000001.1:86924413-86941913 GCA_904845875.1 Miscanthus lutarioriparius | reverse complement strand
GCGGTCGGAACGAGTTATCCGCCAGCTAAGTAAGAGAGGCATGCGTTCAATCTTGTCAGAAGTTCCAACAACAGTACGGTCCTTGATTGACACAGACGGGGATAGATCCACACCCAAGACCTCCATGTCTTGTTGCTTCTCTATCGACATCCCGCCCGGTCTCCATTTACATTAACCATGGTTCTTTTCCATGATAGCAATTATAACCAACCGTGCTCTGGTATCCACCTATATCTCGTAGGTGATAGGAAATCACCAGACTTCTACCGGTCTAAGCATGGCTAAGCATATATTCGATCCTGGACCTATACCGGTTAAAGGTGTAATAGCTAGACAAGGAATGTATATGCATCAAGTGGTTCCATTCAACTCTTATAACCTAATGCATCAATCATAAGTACTTAAGTAATCATTTGTAAAATACTGGGAGACTTAGAATGCTCCGGGGCTTGCCTCGTAGGAAGGAAGTAGGGCGGTGATCAGGACACTCCGGAAGCTCTTCAGGATTCTGCTCCACGCCTTCGGGAGCTGCGGCTTGCGGATCCTCCTGCTGGTCCCCTTCCTCTGCTTCTTCGAATTCCAGCAACGTTATTTCTTCCTCCGATCCTAGATGCATGAATATGGCATAAGTATTACGAATGCATATATGTTATCAAGTGCATCATGTTTATTGAGTAGGTGCATATCTCTTCTCGATTATTTAATTAACTACTTCCACAATGCATCGACTATACCACAAAACAACAGCTACTTGTTTCGCTCATAACTGGAGCTCTACTAATCCAAATATAGTGATCCTAGACTTTCTGGAAAGCTTATCAAATTATCTACAACTTTGTTATTAACCATTTTTACAGCAAACATCATCTCTATCATGCAACTTAGCAAACTCCAGAATCTGTCCGGAAACTATTCCAATTCGCATTATAAAGTAACAATACTTCTACTTCATATAAGTATTCAAATCTTTACGACCAAAAGTCTACCAGCAGTTTAAGCATACCAAATACATCTAAGAAAACATAATGGTGAAGCCCAAACTATTTATTTAAATGCCTTTATTATTTTATTTGAACCCCTAGGTTAAATAATAAACCTATACCAAATGTGCATCACAAATTCTCAGAAAATTACAGTGGCTCACTAGTGCTACCAATAGACTACTATAAAAATTTCATGCCATTTTGCCAAGTAGAACATCCTATACAAAAATGACAAGGCAGCAATGCTTGAAATAGCATAATTAGAAAACCCTATTAAAAAGTGTCAAGCAACATATTTCCTATTTTTCTTAGCATCCATATACTACTAGTATACCCTCCAAAAATTTTCATGAGTATTTGATTCCTAAATAATTTATAAAAATTTACACAAGGATCTCCTAATTATAAAATAAAAATCTATAACTACAAATCTACACATGCACTCATCTTCAAATTTTTACCAGAGCTCATATATGCTAATACTAGCTTACCACAAAAATTTCATAAATTTTGGAGCACAGGAACTCTAGATATAAAATAAACAAATTTGAATGCATTCAAAAGCACATTTCAAATTCCTATTTAAATCTCCAAAAATTTCTACTGTACAAGTCAAAAACATATTTTTCCTAAATACTACACTTCCTAAGGAACACTCACAAATTTATTTCACAAATTTAGGAGCTACCAAACTGAAGATACAAAAATCACAAATCACACTTGAATCTGGAATTTTTGAACTAGCCCTCAACACTGCTGTCGCTGACCGGTGGGACCCGCTGGTCAGGTGACCCCACGCGTCATCGACTCGAAACAGGGTAGGCAGCGCTACTTCGTCACTGCGCGGCCAAGTTCGCCGGCGGCGAGCTTTACCGGTGACGACACCTAGTCTACGGTGACCCTCTAGACCTTGCGCACACATTGGGCTATCTAGGCGGGCGAATCATCGGCGCGAAGGACGACGGCGTCGGCCATGGCGCCACGACGGTGCTGCACGGCGTGTGCCGGCCATCTCCGGCCACAGCGAGGCCAAGCAAGGCGAGCAACAGGACCACGGCGACCATGCAAACCGAACTACATGACCTAGGAGGCTTGAGGCGCTCCGATGAAGTACGGCCATGGCAACGGCCATGGCGGCACTCCGGCGAGAGTGTTCTCGTGGCGGCGCAAAGCGAGCAGCGGCTCACCTAAGGCACGATCTCGGGCGAGGCAAGGTGGAAACGATGGGGAAGGTTGAGGCGAAGCCGAGAGAGCGACTAATTGGCGGATGCCACGGTGGCTAGCGCAGGCGAGCTCGGCGGAGCGTCTGCAATGGCGACGGCGAGGCAGGACGAGCACGGCTGACGCTACGGCGAGCAAGGAGGAGGCAAAATGCAAAAAAGGAGGCACGGGCAGGAGCGGACGATGCTGGCGGTGTTAAAGCCACGCTCAGGCGCGTCGTGGCCTGACCGGACAGAGCAATGGCGACGCGCGGCCATCGCCACGGACACGCGGCGCGCAAGCTGTGCCGGTGGTCGGCCACTGAATGGCTCGCTTCATTCATCAGTGACCCGATGTGATGCCTGACAGCGGGTTTTTCCGTGACTAAAACTTCGTGACCGTGGACTTTCAGCGAAAATTTCGTACATCAAAGTTGAAGCCTAATGTACCAGCTACAACTCTTGTTCAATAATCGTGTTCCAATTCTCAACCGAATTCAAGTTATATCGCCATGAAGGTCAGCTTGTCAGGCTGTTCAATGAACCAAGACTTAGCATTTCGTTAAGTGTTGAAAACAGTTATTCGTTGATTTTTGTGATCCCAATTCAAGCATGTTCGGAGCTGAATCAGTTAGGGACCCAAAAATAAAAGTTGTTCCTTAGGTCAAACACTACAACTTTGCTTTAGTGAACTCCTCCATGCAAGGTCTCTAACATCTAGTTCAACTTTAGTCAAACATGTCACTTTTAAATGATGAAACACATCAAAGCATGGCTTAATGACCAAACTAGCCCTAGCCCTAAATACCAAAGTTGTTCATGATGATATCCTAAGCATGTTTAAGCAATTTGCAAGGTCATTCAATCATTTCATGTAGTAGTCACTCATAGGGCCATTTAAAGTAATCACGAGAAACATGACTTAAAGGCTTGATTATGAAAAGTAACTTTCATGAACAATGCTCTAATTGCTAACCCAAGTGTGGTTACATGTTTTTGGTGACTCACATCTACCAAGTACATGTTTTCATTCATGATCATTTGCATATGTACAAAGAAACATGCGATAACAAGCAAATGTTGCAGACATTTCAATCAAATGTTTCAATTGTAAATGCTTGTTTATGAATGCGTGATGATCATGCTTATGTTATGCAAGTCAAGTTATGCAAGGCTAACACCCGAGGTGTTACAGCCCCTCCCCCTTATAAAAATCTCGTCCCGAGATTTGCAAGACCTACCATTCTTGGAAAAAGGTGGGATAAACTTCTCGTAGATAATCTTCTCTTTCCCACGTAGCATCTTGTTCACTATGATTGTTCCACACCACCTTATAGAACTTAATAATCTTACTCCGTGTTACTCTCTCCATCTCCTCTAATACTCAAATTGGCTTTTCTTCATAGGTCAAATCCGATTGAAGCTGCACGTTGGTGGGTGCAATAGCTTCTTCCAGTACTCGAAGACATTTCTTCAACTGAGAAACATGGAACACATTAAATATTGCACTCATTTCTGGTGGCAGTTGTAACTTGTACGCAACATTTCCTTTTCGTTCCAAAATTCTATATGGCCTTACATATCTTGGTGAAAGCTTCTTTTTCATCCCAAATCTCTTCACACCTTTCACGGGTGATACTCTTAAGTATACATAGTCACCTACTTCAAAAGTCAGTGGTCTTCTTCTTCTGTCGGCATAACTCTTTTGTCTTGATTGAGCTGCCTTCATATGTTGTTGGATGATACGTGTAACACCCTAGGTGTTTATCACCAGTTAAGCACTGGGTTTGAGCTCAAACATGACATGTCGAGTGGTAATCAAGGTGTCAAGATCAAATCTACATGATGGAGCTTCAACTTAAACTTGGGCCACGCACATTTGCTTACATATGGACCCTTGTTAAGATTATGCAAGAGTAATGCTAAACATGCTTCTTCCATGTACATTACATCCACATGCATCCATCTAGACCCGTGGAAAAATTTCATGAAGTTTGGAATTAAAAAGTCACATGAAATGATAAGTTATATCCTTGTTGGAATGGTTTTACTAAGTGCGTGAATTGCACTATTAAGCGAATGGAAATATAGGTCATTAACCAAACCTTGCAACCATGCCCAAATAACTTTACTTGAACTCTACAACAAAAGTCATGAAGGGTTCATGTTGAGCAAATGTCCTGAAAATGTTTCTAAGTGTGGGAATAGCTAGAATTGTTGTTTTCTTGATAGGGTTTTGACCTATGTTGACCAACTATTTGGAGTGCTTGCATGGTGGTGGGCCTTAAACAAAAGTTGGAGTTCATCTTATGTGGAACAAATTTTGTTTAAGTCTCAAGAGCTAATTCAGTACCTAGCTTGATCAAATCAAGCTCACGAAATTGAATCCAGTGTTTGTTTTGAAGCTTCAAAAATCGGCAAAGTCTGGAATGACTGAAATTTGTGATTACCGTTTCCATGTACCTGTCTTTGGTGATTTTTAGTTTGCAAACCGTGTCGAACTTGGCCAAACTTATTTAAGAAAAGTTGTCGTCCTCATATAGCTCTACAACACTGTGCAATTGGTTTGGTTTTTAATCACTACGTTTATGAGTTATGAAGGAGGAAGATCGTGTTGTTTGGTGTATTTTTGTGGTGGTATTGCCAGCTCCTCGAGTTGATTTCGAACTGGTACTCGTCATGGCCGACCCGAGCACAGCAAGCCGCTACACAGCGTGGCCTCGTGCTTTCGCCCGCATGCGCGCATGCTGCACCGTGCTCGCTTCGCCTTGAAAGCCCGAGAGCCCCGCCTGCTCTCTCCATTCTCCTCCTCCCTCTCGTTGTCTCCTTGCTTCGCTCCGCTCCGCACCGAGGCGCACGTCCGCCATGGACGCTTGAGCAGCAGAGAGCAGAGCAGCTCCCGCTCCTTCCTCCTCCACCCACTGGCCGCACCAAGCACCACCATGGCGGCGAGCCGAGCTCCGATCCGATGCCGCGTTGCCCGCCGCCTCGGTCCCTCTCCTCCCTAGCTGAAGGTACCACCGCCTCCGCCTCCTTCTCCTCTCCGACCAGCGATCCTCGGCCGAAGCGGGAGACACGCCTGCAGAACAGCCCAGCCATCGGAGAGCCGCTTGT
The DNA here is from genome assembly GCA_904845875.1 of Miscanthus lutarioriparius. Classification (NCBI taxonomy): domain Eukaryota; kingdom Viridiplantae; phylum Streptophyta; class Magnoliopsida; order Poales; family Poaceae; genus Miscanthus; species Miscanthus lutarioriparius. The sequence continues at coordinate 86,936,617 of CAJGYO010000001.1, read as the reverse complement.
GTGGGGGCCGCAAGACGTGGCTGGGCTCCACGCTCCACCTCGGGCCAAGCCGAGGCCATCGGCGAAAGTCGCTGCTGGCCTCCCGGTGCTCCGCCGCCGCTCCACCATCGCCGAAGAGCCCCCTACGACCGTCACCGACGAGCCACAGTGCCTCCTCTGCTTCCTAATCCCGTCAGGGACTGTTTACTAGAATTCGACGTAAGTCAGGGGCCTAGCTGCAATGTCATTGACTCAAGTGAATAGTGCTTCCGAGGACTTATTTGTTGTAAATCGGGTAAAACTTTGAAACTTCATAGTAAATCATAGAAAATTCGTAAATTAGCAAATGAGGACTTTTTGGAATCCTTGTGAAGTTTTCTATGCAGTAGATCTATAATCTTTCATGTTTTAGTTTAAAATTTTAGCTGTAAAAATGGATTTATGCATCTAGGTTTTCAATTCTAGTTGTATTTGTCTTTTTCGTAACTGCAGTTGTAGGGCTCCAAATGAAGTGAAATTTTTGTGGCATGCTACTCATGTGATATTTGATGTGTGGTAAAAATTTCATGAGTATTGGATGAAGTATGAGTGAGTTATTGGTTTATCTTGCTCTCACATGATTTCTTGCTTTAGCGACTTGTCTTTTTCATAGAGGTTGCTATACATATTCAAATGGAGTGAAATTTGTACAGTAGACTATTGAGAGGATATGTGAGCCACTGTAATTTTTGTAGAATTTATTGTATACTTTTGGTATATGTTCATTAAGTCACCTTGTTATCTAAAATAAATTAAGAAATGCATTAAAAGAATTTATTTGGTCATGGACACTAGGTTTTCTGGTGTTCTTTAGTCATGTGTGACATGTTGGTAAAGTTAGTTTTGCCTAATTATGTGTTTGCAACATAAATTAATAATTATTTTCTTGCCGATGTGGTTTATGGACAGATCTGGGAACTTAGCAAAGTTCTTCATGATAATGTGCTTTGTTGTGAAACTTGTTTATATAAAAGTTGTAGATAATTCATGTATCTAGCTGCTGTTAAAATTTTGTGGTATTTGGCCTTGTGGTTTGTGAGTTAGGCCTGTTTAAAGTTGGGTTCCAGAAATGGCTGCTCTCTGTTTTGTATGAACCTGTTTCTTTAAAGGTATAATTTCGACCTACTTAACATGGGAATCATGCGGATGGTTATATATGAAATGTAGATAATTTCATAAGCTTTCCAAAATGTCTTCTTGCAAGTCATTTGGATTTGTGTAACTCCAGTTATAGCTAAATCTTGTAGCTGCTGTTTGCATGTCCAGAAATTGGCAGATTCCAATTATAGTGTTTGCTTGTATATTGTTAAGTGTGACTTATGCCTTGAATGATGACTGAGTTAGAGCACCTGAGATCTTGGGAAACTTGTGTCATGCTTGGTGTTGTTGTCTTCTTTACCATCTTAGCATGATAGGTTGTGTGATGTTAGTTAAATAGCTATTGGTGTCTATGTCTTGCATAATCTTGTGTTTGTCTTAAATGCTTATGTGTGATGCATCTTGTGTTACCATTCATCACATTCACACACATGCATCTTGCATCTCATTTAGGTACGCTAGATGCACCACGTGAAGGATGAGATGTTGGAGCCAAACCTGGAGACGGCGTTTGATGGACCTATCCCGAAGGTGGAAGGACTGGACAAGTGCTAGGACACGAGATGTCACCATGACGGTGCAAGCTAACTGAATCGACTTGTGTCGGATCCGTGCAAGCCCGGAGCATTCTAAGTCTCCCATGTTTTTACAAATATATTGAGTATCTCTTATTGTTGATGATGCATTAAGTATAGGAATTGGTTGGAACCAATTGTTGCATTATATCCCTACCTTGTCCGAGATAAAATCTCTGTGAATCCTAATTAAGTGTATGATCGAATGATGCTTAGCTATGCATAGACCGGTAGAAGTCGGGTGATTTCTGTCACTGCGAGATGTAGGATGAGCTCTGGTCATGGTTGGCTATAATTGCTATCGTGGGAAAAGAACCATGTGTTAATAATGAATGGAGACCGGACGGGATGACGGTAGTGCAGCAACAAGGCATGGAGGTCTTGGGTGTGAATCTATCCTCGTCTGTGTCGTTTAAGGACCGATCTTACTGACGTCCTCATGTCATGTTGAACGCAGCCTAACACTTAGCTGGCCGGATAAGTCGTTCGACCATGCTGAAGCCTAGTAGCTCGACTCGGCCGGGGCGAGAGGCGATGGCGGCATTCTAGAGGTAGTAAGGATGTGTGGAGAGCCATTGGCATAAGTCCAAGCGGGTTAGAGTCCCGAACAACCTTGGCGAGTGGTTCTCGAGAATGTCGATCTGTTCGGACTCGTGACTCTGAATCGTACCAAAGGTGACTCGTTTGCGATTCTCGACGGGGAAGCGGGGTTTGTGTTTAGGAATACCCTCCACTGGATAGGAATCGATTGAATCGCCGTCTCTCCGGATAGTGAGAACTTGGTGAGCAAATGGCAACGTAGATTCACTAAATTTAAAGATATGGTTAAATAATGATGATGATGATGATGATGATGACAATGAGCCATGAAATACCTGATATGGTTATTATTGTTTGCAACTAATCAAGTGATTGATTAGTATAGGTGCTAATATAGATGGTAGGTAATGGCTAAAAGTCACTGCTAGTACAGGTGAATAATGCTAATGGTTACTCAAGCTTTTATGCAAAAAGGTTGTCCAGCCAGATCCACTAAATTAAGCTATGCATGATCCTTGGTGTCATTTGTTTTGGTTTTCGACGGGTAAGTCCATTTGAGTACATTCGAGTACTAGGGTTTATCCCACCATGTTGCAGGTGGAGTTCTTGGCCTGTTGAAGATGGTGGCTAACCGCCGGTGGGCTCGGTGATTCTATAGTTACTTCTCATCTATATGCTTTTGTCGGATGATGTCACTTATGCTAGCAATATATTTGGAACTTATATTAATGTAATCATTTGAAAGCTATGTTGTTTTCACTAAGCGGTTTTGAAACCCAAACTTGTACTTTTATTTGTGAACCCATATGTAATATTATTTCCGCTGCAACCCTGTGTATGTGATGTGTATTTGCTTAATCACGCGATCTTGGTTGTGATGTTGATTTACCGAGGTCTTTTGGGACACTCGGCGGACTACCAGGTTTATATAAGTGCAAGTATGTGTGTGTCAATGTGTTAGCGGGGACATCCGTATTTGATCTTGTATAAATTGGGTGGTTCTGTTACAATACGTACTTGCTCTTCGGCTTCATTGACAAAATCAATACCAAAGTATCTCCTTTCACCGGGCTCAATCCAATTCAATGGAGTTCTACATTTTCTGCCATACAAGGCTTCAAATGGAGCCATTTTGATACTCGCTTGATAACTGTTGTTATAGGAGAATTCAGCTAAAGGTAACCATTTCTCCCATGAACCCTTTGAAGATATAACACAAGCTCTAAGTAAATCTTCTAGGATTTGGTTTACTCGCTCTGTCTGTCCTGAAGTTTGCGGATGATAAGCTGAACTTCTGATTAGCTTGGTTCCCAAAGCCTGGTGTAAGTGCTCCCAGAAACGAGCTATGAACTGTGGTCCTCGATCTGAGATTATAGTCCTGGGTACTCCATGCAGTCTCACGATCTGGGAAACATATAACTCAGAGTATTTCCCCATGTGATATGTTGTGTGAACTGGTACAAAATGTGCTTACTTGGTGAGACGATCAATAATTACCCATATTGAATTGTGACCTTGTGGCGTCATTGGAAGGCCTATGATAAAATCCATGCTGATTTCCTCCCATTTCCATCCTGGAATCGGCAATGGCTGAAGTAATCCAGCAGTTTTCATATGTACAGCTTTTACTCTACTGCAGTTATCACACATAGCAACATAGGCTGCGATTTCTTTCTTCATCTTAGTCCACCAAAAACGGGTTTTCAAATCTTGATACATCTTACTACTACCCGGATGGATAGACAATTTGGACGAGTGAGCTTCCTCAAAAATTTGATTCCTTAGCTCACGGTCTTTTGGTACCACTAACCGGTCCTCAAACCATAATACACCTCTTTCATCCAATCTAAAATGTTTGGTTTCCTGCTCTTGCATTTTTCTCTTGATGTGACTTATTCCTATATCTGTCTGCTGTAGCTCTATGATTTTGCCCTCAAGCGAACAACTGATTGTGATATTGTGTAGTACAGCAGGATGTAACAAGTTGAATCCATCTTCCAACAATGCTTCTATAGTGTTGCAATGGGACTTCCGACTGAGTGCATCGGCTACTACATTAGCCTTACCAGGATGGTAGTGCACTTCTAAATTGTAGTCCTTAATTAGCTCTAACCATCTTCGTTGTCTCATGTTCAGTTCTGGTTGGGTAAAAATATACTTGAGACTTTTGTGGTCAGTATAGATATGACATACATTGCCCAACAAGTAATGTCTCCATATCTTTAATGCATGGACAACAGCTGCAAGTTCCAAATCATGTGTAGGGTAGTTAACTTCATGTTTCCTCAATTGCCGAGAAGCATATGCAATTACTCTTCCTTCTTGCATAAGCACACATCCCAAACCTATTCCTGATGCATCACAAAATACATCGAAAGGCTTTTCAATGTCTGGTTGTGCTAGCACAGGTGCGGTAGTCAACAAAGTTCTGAGGGTGTGAAAAGCTGCTTCACATTCTGGTGTCCATTTGTACTTCTCATCTTTCTAAAGTAGTCTGGTCATGGGCTTAGCTATCTTTGAGAAATCTGGAATGAAACGACGATAATACCCTGCTAACCCTAGAAAACTCCGAACTTCATGAACCGAAGTTGGGGCTTTCCAATCCATGACCTCTTGTACTTTTGATGGGTCTATAGAAATTCCATCTCTTGATAAGATGTGACCTAAGAAAGGTACTTTGCTCAACCAAAATTCACATTTGCTAAACTTGGCATATAGCTTATGCTCCCTCAATCTGGATAGGACAATCCTCAGATGCTCTTCATGATCTGACTCATTTTCTGAATAAATCAATATATCATCGATAAACACGACCACGAACTTGTCGAGTTCGGGCATGAATACCGAGTTCATCAGGTACATGAAGTAGGTTGGAGCATTTGTTAGTCCGAAAGACATAACCAAGTACTCGTATAAGCCATACCTAGTAGAGAAAGCAGTTTTAGGTATATCCTCTGGCCGGATCTTTATTTGATGGTAGCCTAACCTCAAGTCAATTTTGGAGAATACCTTTGCCTTCGCTAGCTGATCGAACAGGATGTCGATGCGGGGCAACGGATATTTGTTCTTGATGGTCACAGCATTGAGTGGTCTATAATCTACACACATTCTCAGTGACTTATCCTTCTTTTTCACAAACAAGGCTAGACATCCCCATGGAGATGAGCTAGGTTGAATAAGACCTTTGTCCAATAGATCTTGCAATTGAACCTTAAGTTCTGCTAACTCATTAGGTGGCATTCTATAGGGCCTTCTTGATATGGGTGCTGTACCTGGCACTAACTCAATCTTGAATTCCACCTCCCTATCAGGTGGTAAGCCTGGTAATTCCTCTGGAAATACATCCGGAAACTCACAAACTACGGGGATATCACTAAGTGTGGTGGCTTGGATAGCACAAGCTAAATGTTGGGGTTCAAAATTGCGGGAGAGTGGTACTAGAAAAGCATTCCCTCCCGTGGGTTCCCTCAACATAATAGTGCGGGTGCTGGTGTCAATAAGAACACCATGATCCTTCATCCAATTCATGCCTAAGATTACACTTATCGATAACCCGGGCAATATTATCAAATCCGTGGTGTACTCCCTCCCTTGCATACAGATGAGTACATTTTTGACTATCTTTTTGGTAGTAACAGTACCCCCTGCTGAACTTATGTTATAACCCCCTTTACTTACTTCAATTATTTCTTGATCATGTCTAGATGCAAATGCTTGACTCATAAAGGAATGAGAAGCTCTTGAATCAAATAAAACAACAGCGGGATGCTTATTGACGAGAAACATACCAGCCGTGACAACTTCTCCAGCGGGCACTTCTTCCACAGCGGTATAATGCACGTGTCCCTGACGTGCCCTGGCATTCGCCTGTCTCTGATTGTTCTGATTCTGGTTGCTATTCTTCTTGGGGTGGGGGCATTCCTTGGACCAATGACCCAGTTGGTTGCAGTTGAAACATGGTTGATTACTTCTAAATCCGGTGGAGATGTCCTGATTGTCATTTCCTTTTGGTAAGGCAATAGTGAACGCCTTATGAAACGGTTTCTGTGGCCTATTATTCTGAGCTTTAGGTGGTGGAGGTCTAAACTTGGGTGCAGGTGGATGGAATTGTGGCCTAGCTGTGATAGGCGCTTTTGACTGGAAGGATCCGGATGCACCGGCCTCATATGTCCTCTTACGACCCTTGGCAACTGCATGCATGTTGTTGTGGTTTTCTTGGGTCAAGGCATCACTAATAAACTCATTGTACGTGGTACACCTAGAATTTGCCATAGTCTTCATCCGTTTAGTACCCAAACCTCGCTTGAAACTCTCTATCTTTTTCTCCTCGGTATCCACAAAACCTGGAGCATATCTGGACAAGTTGTTGAATGCGTGCATATATTCAGTGAGTGACTTTGTTCCTTGAGTGAGCCTCATAAATTCGGCCGCTTTCATGCGCATCAGGCCTGGGGGAATATGATGTCCCCTAAAAGCCAGCTTGAACTGTTCCCAGGTAACTCGCGCATTAGCAGGCAAGGACGACAGGAAATGTGTCCACTAGATCCCTGCTGGTCCTTGCAATTGATGAGAAGCATATTCAGCCTTTAGATGCTCTGTGACCCTTAGCAGATGAAATTTCTGCTCAATGGTATTTAGCCACTCGTCAGCCTGCAGTGGTTCCTCAGCCACCTTGAAGATTGGAGGCTTCGTGTCCAGAAACTCCTTGAATGTACTGTGCTAATTTTGCTCGGCCCCTGGTTGCTGTGGGTGGCCACGAGCGGTGTTTTGCGCAATGAGGCACAGAGCTTCTTCCATTGTCCTTTGGCTCCCCAAGAACTGAGCAAAGAACTCCTGAGCAGATGGCGGCGGCGGTGGTGGTAAGTCATCACCATTGCCATCGTGACTGCTACCAGCTCTAGCACGGGTGCACGTCATCTGCGAAGTTGCAACAATAAGCGATTATTGGTTGATGTCAAGAGATTGTAGATGAATCATATCCATGCCAAACTGAAATTACTAGAGAAATTCTCAAATTCATAATAAAAACAGAGGCATAACAATTCATTCTCGCAACATGGCATCCCCAATTTGACCACTTATCGCGCTCATAACGCATGCAAATTTAAATCGTGATCACCAACAAAGAATGGAATTGCATTGATGTTCAACCAAAGGTGCGATAGTCGTGCGATTCACAATATTACATGATAGTCGGATTACCCATACTAAATTCGAACTACAGGTCCATTACATGGATAAAGGTGATACATTAGCCCTTTCACTAAGTGCTAAGCGATCTAATCTTCATCATGATCACTATCGAGGTTAGACGTAGGATCATCTCCTCCCTCGGGCTCCACTTCTTCTTCAGGCTCTACTCCTTCTTCATCCTCGTCCCCTTCTAGATCCATCTCTGCGGCTCCAGGTGGGACGTAAGGGTGGAGCTGGTTATTCAGCAGATGAACCTCCTCATGTAGGTGATCGTTGTATTCTTCCGCATTGGCCAGTTGCTGCCCCAGCTCGAACTGTCGAGCTCTCAGAACATCTTCCCTAGACTAGGCTGCATTCCTTTGGTGAGTTAACCGAGTCATCTCTACAGTGAGCCTCTCAATCTCGGCATAATGCTCCCTCTGAAGCTGACGTCGGTCATCGCGGGCATGACCAAGGGCACCAGACACACATCTTAGGCTACCTTCTACTCCATCCAACACCCTCATCACTGCGAACATGGCGCTCATGGCAGGGTTATCGCTGTTCTGCCCTTCTGCTGCACCAATATCCAAAGGTCTTCCTCTTGCCTGCTGCCATGAATCAGTGGAGGGGTTGCCCCTCGGAAAGACTCCAACCAAAGCGGCTGCCAGCTCCTAAGGAAAACAATCCATGATATCCCTCAGTATCCCAAAGGCTGCCCTGCCAGCTGCTTCTTCAGCAGTCCTGCTAGTTGACTCATAACACCAACCTGTCCACTCAGAATCGTCACCTCGGGGATGAACAACGGCCTCCACCGTAACCAAGAGACCTTCCCCCAACTGCTCATTCGCCCAGAAGTAGCGGGGCTCCATTCCATCAGGATAGCCGACATAGCTGAGCACTCTCCACAAGAGTGTAGGCATCCCAAACTCTCCAAGAAACGTGTGACGTTGACGGGTACATGGAGCAAGCTGACGGCGGGGAGCTCTGCCTCCGGTGGACTTGCGAGCGGTTTGCTTTGTGCGTGCCATCTGCACCATTAACATGTACCACTTGGTGAGACAAGACCATGACGGATAAGAGTTACATAACCGAGTAAGAATTTTATAAGGGGAGGAACAATTTAATTATGTGAATGGTAATTATCATGATGCATGCTCGTTCCGTACGTCCTCACAAACTTAGGAAAAATTTGTTTCTAACGGTAGACAAGGTGGCATACATTCGTTCTCTCTTATATAGCATAACTAGTCGAGCTACACGTTTCGTTGTTAGTGTACCTGCATAAGAATTTTCATTTCAGCCCTAAACCCATAATGAAATATGCAGAATGTAATTTGTAAATACTTCCATATATGTATACCCGTACATATACTTCCGTATCAACCTACCCGACAATAATTTAAACCCACAATTAAATACGCACCATATACACATGCAAGCATGCATACATAGACGTACCAAAGCTAACTCTCCCCGACCGCACGCTCACATCTTGCGGTCATACACTCATCATCTTACCTTGTCGTAGAGGCATTTGATCCATACATTACCATTCAAGTGAATGGCATCCATACAATAATAGCACGCCGTATGGACGACAGTAAGTGAAACCCCATGTTAGTACTTAAATAGCCACCTAATAGTCCTTAATTTGGGCATAAGGAAAGTGATCATTGGCACACTTTAGATTTCAGATACCTATTATATAACTATTAGTTGCTAGAGAAGGGTTTTTGGAAAACAAAAACTTTTGTTTTAAATACACATGTGACAATTAACGTTGAATCTTGCTTCGATACCGGTGTCGTCGCAGAAACCGACCAATTTATAAGAGTACAAGTATAATGGCAGCGCATAGCGGTCGCACTATCATACTTGAACCCATATAAACCCGGTAGTCCGTCGAGTACCACAGCGGGTCTCGATAAACGATTTACAACAACCAAGATAAATACAGATTCAACATACATGCCACATATTACATAAAGTTCACAGATACATTTCATCATCGAGTCACGAATAAAAGTTATTACAAACAGCGAGTTTGATAGATAAAAGCGGAAGCAAATTAAGTTTGAAAGTAATGTTTCCAACATAGTTTAATACAGTGCCAAGATACAATCACGGTCCACAAAAGCATGTAGAAGGATTAATAAGAAGCCTACCCAAGGCTTACTCCTCATCCACAGCGGGATAGAAGCAACTCTTGCAATAACCATGATATACAGTGCCATCTGCAACATGGGAAATAAAACCCTGAGTATGAGAAGGTACTCAGCTAGACTTACGCGCCATAAACCAGAAATAAAATGACTCCAAGGATTATGCAAGGCTGTATAAGTGGAGATAGCTTGACAACATTTCGCATGAAAGGCAATTGACTTCCTGTACAGTTACAATTTCTTTAACAAGTTAATTATAACTATCCGTTTCTAGATTAGCAACTATCCTGTGCCAAACATGTGCTATATCAATTGAGAAGCATACAATAGTAACCATAGCAGGTATTGTAATTCCATATTCATCCGAACCATCATGTTTCATAACACAGTTACTACGATGTTGGAGCTAGTCAAGTTTCTCACTATTCGGGAGAGACAGCGATTCGAATCGATTTCAACCAGCTGGGAATTTATTCCTAACACAAACCCAGGTCTACCAGCCATGATAGCCTTAGGTCACCTTTGGTACAACTCAGGTACACATTTCGCGGGTCCGTACCGCGCCGCACAATCTGAAACACCAGATGCCAGGATGCTCAGGCCCAGCCTGCCCTTGGGCTCAGTCTGATCGTTCCCCGGAAGGAGCGCACAACAGAACGGGTCCTGGCCTGAATTGAATTACTCGGCTTCGCGGTCGGAACGAGTTATCCGGCCAGCTAAGTGAGAGGCATGCGTTCAATCTTGTCAGAAGTTCCAACAACGGTACGGTCCTTGATCGACACAGATGGGGATAGATCCACACCCAAGACCTCCATGTCTTGTTGCTTCTCTATCGACATCCCGCCCGGTCTCCATTTACATTAACCATGGTTCTTTTCCACGATAGCAATTATAACCAACCGTGCTCTGGTATCCACCTATATCTCGCAGGTGACAGGAAATCACCCGACTTCTACCGGTCTAAGCATGGCTAAGCATATATTCGATCCTGGACCTATACCGGTTAAAGGTGTAATAGCTGGACAAGGAATGTATATGCATCAAGTTGTTCCATTCAACTCTTATAACCTAATGCATCAATCATAAGTACTTAAGTAATCATTTGTAAAATACTGGAAGACTTAGAATGCTCCGGGGCTTGCCTCACAGGAAGGAAGTAGGGAGGTGATCAGGACACTCCGGAAGCTCTTTAGGATTCTGCTCCACGCCTTCAGGAGCTGCGGCTTGCGGATCCTCCTGCTGGTCCCCTTCCTCTGCTTCTTCGAATTCCAGCAACGTTATTTCTTCCTCCGATCCTAGATGCATGAATATGGCATAAGTATTATGAATGCATATATGTTATCAAGTGCATCATGTTTATTGAGTAGGTGCATATCTCTTCTCGATTATTTAATTAACTACTTTCACAATGCATCGACTATACCACAAAACAATAGCTACTTGTTTCGCTCATAACTGGAGCTCTACTAATCCAAATATAGTGATCCTAGACTTTCTGGAAAGCTTATCAAATTATCTACAACTTTGTTATTAACCATTTTTACAACAAACATCATCTCTATCATGCAACTTAGCAAACTCCAGAATCTGTCCAGAAACTATTCCAATTCGCATTATAAAGTAACAATACTTCTACTTCATATAAGTATTCAAATCTTTATGACCAAAAGTCTACCAGCAGTTTAACCATACCAAATACATCTAAGAAAACATAATGGTGAAGCCCAAACTATTTATTTAAATGCCTTTATTATTTTATTTGAACCCCTAGGTTAAATAATAAACCTATACCAAATGTGCATCACAAATTCTCAGAAAATTACAGTGGCTCACTAGTGCTACCAATAGACTACTGTAAAAATTTCATGCCATTTTGCCAAGTAGAACATCCGATACAAAAATGACAAGGCAGCAATGCTTGAAATAGCATAATTAGAAAACCCTATTGAAAAGTGTCAAGCAACATATTTCCTATTTTTCTTAGCATCCATATACTACTAGTATACCCTCCAAAAATTTTCAGGAGTATTTCATTCCTAAATAATTTATACAAATTTACACAAGGATCTCCTAATTATAAAATAAAAATCTATAACTACAAATCTACACATGCAGTCATCTTCATATTTTTACCAGAGCTCATATATGCTAATACTAGCATACCACAAAAATTTCATAAATTTTGGAGCACAGGAACTCTAGATATAAAATAAACAAATTTGAATGCATTCAAAAGCACATTTCAAATTCCTATTTAAATCTCCAAAAATTTCTACTGTATAAGTCAAGAACATATTTTTCCTAAATACTACACTTCCTAAGGAACACTCACAAATTTATTTCACAAATTTAGGAGCTACCAAACTGAAGATACAAAAATCAAAAATCACACTTGAATCTGGAATTTTTGAACTAGCCCTCAACACTGCTGTCGCTGACCGGTGGGACCCGCTGGTCAGGTGACCCCACGCGTCATCGACTCGAAATAGGGTAGGCGGCGCTGCTTCGTCACTGCGCGGCCAAGTTCGCCGGTGGCGAGCTTTACCGGCGACGGCACCTAGTCTACGGTGACCCTCTAGACCTTGCGCACACATTGGGCTATCTAGGCGGGCGAATCATCGGCGCGAAGGATGACG